>BSBK01001020.1:592500-612500 GCA_027943335.1 Chamaecyparis obtusa | reverse complement strand
TATGCATATATACATACATGTATGTATACACACACATATATACACACTTGTTCTTACTAAAAAATTTATGGGTTTTACAAAGAAAAAATATTATTGAATATTTGATTCATTTAAAGGTTAAAATGGACTGAGAATGATTTCTTTCAAAAGATGTCATTGTATTAGACTTAAGTAGTTATTTTTAATAAACTAATTTATATAAAAAAAATTTATAAATTGATTTATTAGTGATTATAGATTCATATTAAAAATTTAATTATATTATTTATTTAGTAATTATGAGTAATAAATTAATTTATATAAAGAGTCTTATAAATTAATTAATTTAAATGAATATGTGAATTATTTATTAATCAAACTGAACTTAATCGTTAGTTATTGCTTAACTGAGACTCATGTCTTGTGTAGGTTTTTAGCATCTCTTTAAGATGTTGTCTTCATCACGATCATGTTACCCAACCTGGATTATTGAGTTTATAGACATTTCATGAATTTGGTTTTGAGTTGTGGTTATGTATTTTCAAGTCTCGATCATTTTTTTATAAACCATTAAAAGGTGATGACCATTTCTTTTGCATCAAGATTTTCCACCTGGTCACCTTGTTGTTTATGATGGTATATTTCGATGGTATAAGAGTTGATTTTGATGACTTACGTTTTATTCCATGATCGGGGAGATGTTTGGATGTTTTGATTATGAGTGGTTTCATGATATGTGTATATGAGGATTTGTACTGTCTTGTGGTGATATTCATTATGGGATGGATGATCTATATTATGTCCATATTGAGATAGGCAATGTGATGATTTATGGTTTATGTCCATATTGAGAGGGACAGATTGATCTTTGTATAGGATAAGGTATTTCTTTGCTCCAACATTATTTTGATGGCTTTTGTGGCTTTGTGATTTATGAAAAGTATGTTTATTATTTTGGTTTCATTATGGCTGAGAGAATTGTGGTAGGTTATCTAGATGTTAGAAGGGAAGTGGCTTGCTTTGGAGGCACCAAATCCCGTAAGTGGTTTCCTAGGTATCCTTAGTAAGTTACTTAATATAGTAATAACATAATACATTAAATTGAGAGATTTAAAATGAATTAATAAGATAAACCTTGCCCATACCTTAAGTGCTAGTAAAGGCTAAGGATGAGAGTGGGAGAAGATGCTTTCTCGTCCAGTGGTGATGTTGAGGTCTGGCATGATTGGTTATCCTTGTTTGTGCGAGAGGATTTATGGATCTGCATGTGATCACACTTGGGGGTTAGAGTCCAATGAGATCATCCCAAAGGGTTGACGCATGTGATGACACTTCCATGATTTCATCTTAGGTTACCTACATGTGTGTTTACCTTTTTGATATAAAGATCTTTATAGGATTCCTTTCTTAGGTCTACTTTGTATTCCTTGTTGTTTTGATATCCAAGTGGGGTCTATTGTTATCTCCTCAGCACGGTGCGAGTGGACCACTTAGGTTCCATGAGGTTGGGTGGTAGTGATCCTTTTTACCATTTGAGACTCCGACGTCCTGGTACCGGTGCTAGATGATCCTTGTAGCTATTGCATCTTCCTTTGTTCTTCTTTTGGAGATTTGATCTTATCTTTTTATGATGTATTCTTGTATTATTATTTCTTGTATCAATTGTAATACCTAGTGGAATATAAATGTGAGATGGAATAGTTATGGTTATTAGTTTGTGGTACTTGATTTTTGTACATAATAGTTTTAGTTTTGTTTATGTAATTCTATGTCAAGGAATCCTTGATATTTGCAATTTTTAAATGAGATTGTGTATATAAGTATGTATTGAGTTTATGTTATTACTTCCGCTCTATTATTCACTCTTGGTTGTAAACTCTTAAGAAAAAAAATTATTCAATAAACTTAGTAACATGTTTTAGGTTAATTTCTCCTGGGTTCCCTAGCAAGGCATTACACTATGTGCAATTTTGTGACCTCACTCTACCTCATGTAGAAAAAGGTCATGGGAAAGGATGTGGAAAAGGAGAAATACTACATCAAAACTTTCAAGTTCCTTATTGAAGGTTGGAGCAATGTGATCTACTAGCCTCTTGATGGAATTTCTAGTTGTGGGTTTTTGCTTTTTGGTTTTTGTGTACTGTTAATACTTTAGTAGTTTATAGTCCTATCTCGCTAGACTGTGTTTATGGTTTTGATGTTACTTGTTTGTTAATGATGTTGTTTTGACGGTTGAACTGCCTCTGGATTGTGTGCTTTAAAGGGACAACACCCTTATTTTATTGCTAACAATATTAAAAGAATGGTGAAATTAAATGGGGTTTAACTCACATTGATTAAATAGATAATAGATAGATAGAAAATGGAAATAATTAAAGATAAATTAATGGTTACTAATGATATAAAAATCATAACCATATATGTATGAATGAAAATCTTGTGATAGAATATCTATGTAGTATACACACACAAAATTATTCATATATATTTTTTATTTACACCTAATTATAAACAAATATAGATAAATGATTATAGATATTTAAGAACTACATATACATATAATTATATACATGTTTGTACATACACATCTCACTATATAGAAAATGCCCATACATTTCTCACATTTAATTAAATATATTTTATATATCTATACATTTTCATATTGTTATCAATACCATAGATACAATATTCATCAAGATACACATCATTTCTTCTATATTATAATTTTTATATATTTTAAATGTTCATTATATTTATGTCCTCTTGTCATTTTAATTCTTGGTAGATAGTATATTGTAATGTCAAATTTATCGCTATTTTATAAAATAATATTCTAGATATATTATGTTTAACCTCATTTTTCATGCTTGTCCTATGCCTTTTTTTTTATTCCTAGTATCACCTCCTTTCCTACCATTTTTAAGATTAATTCTAAAATATTATCCATCACTCTATTTCAAATCATGAATCCTATAATGTGATTGAAAACTATAATTAAAAGACATACACAATCAAAAGGAAAAAATAAAATTATAAAAGTGTTTCATTAACTCTAAGAAATCTCATGCCAAGTATATTTGATTTTAATGAATACACCCACATTCAATATTATATTTAGATCACTTTAATGAATTAATTATCCATACTAGGGAGAACTCAACAACAACTCAACAACAACTTCAATTATTTTGAAAGAAAATGAAAAAATAAAACCCCTTTTTTCTAATAAAGTAGACAACTATGGCCTTTCTTCTAGATTAACAACTTTGAAAAGTCCCACCACCTAATTTTATTTATCATTATGTTTCTAATCCTTTTTTTTGCATAGTGACAAACCTAAGACATCTATATCAACACCCAATAATAATAAAGTATTATTATTATTATGAAATCCTCCTCCCCACACATTTGAAAAAACAAAAAATAATATGCCAAAATAATTTAAAAAATTATATTAAAAATAATGATATTAATAATATGCCAAAATAATAAAAATATTGATATTATTGTTATGAAATCCTTTCCCACCTTTAAAAAATAAAATATGTCTCTCTACATGCATTGTATGGAACCACATTTTATTTTATTTTTATTTGTTTCCTCATTGGTTGAAGAGTCTTCCCACTTACATTTTAAGCTGAACTCCCAATAATGTTTCACAATTACCGTAACTGTTAATTGCAAAAAAAATTCATAAATTGTACTATAGAAAGTTTTTAAAAAGTATAGCTTTTATGTGAAAATTTTATAATCCCTAAAATTAATTATTTACTTGAAGTTCAATAAACTTTGTATTCAAAATGTTAGTGACATGGGCAGCTACTGAACGTGAATTTGCTTGGACCATTTCTATCCTTTTTAACTTACTAAAAGTTTATACTTTATTATTATTTTTATAAAATAAGTATTTGTATAATTTTTAAATTAAAATATTATAATATTAAAAAAGTGGGGGAAAGCAATTATTTTACTTTTTCAAATTAAACATATTTAATTATTAACTTTATCTATGATCTCTTTTGGATAAGGATGAGTAAAAATGTGTTGTAAATTCCTTTGGATAAGAATGATAAAAAATGTGTTGTAAATTCTTATGTTGAATGATAGAAAAAATTAATCACATACATTGTATTTAATCATTACATAATCATATATTTATCACCCATGACTTTATAGATTTAATATGATTAATTTGAATAGTTCTTATTTATTTATTTATTTATTTAATTATAATATCATTAATCAATTTAATAAATCATTATATATATATATATATTAGAGTGCATAAATCTAGTATAGCACCTGCTATAAACTATAGTGATGAGTGACACTAGTGCAACATGTCCTCGAGTACCACATGGGCTAGAGGGAGACGTGACCTATTGACATTGTGCTTTACCACAATTATTATATGTTTAATTAATTAATTGTTTATCTATGTTCATCCACATATTTATCTATCTAGTTATTTATTTATTTATTTTATGCATTATCCACTAGTAAATTAATTTAATACTAAATTTTACCTCATGTGTACTAATAATTTTACAATTAATTAATTATCAAATTCCAGCCAACCTTGTTCACTACCTAGGCTAATCAATTCACTCAAACTTCTCCCAATCTCACTCTTCAGTGAAATCCACCTCACTCTTTCATGCAAACATTCAACTTTCCATGCAAATAGTCATCTCCCTCTAATTTTATCATGAAATAACTCCATGTGTGCAACTAAATCATCAATCTCATATATTATCTCCTCGATAAATAATGTTTTCTATATTAAAGATAGTAAGTAAAATTCTTATACAAAAAAAATCCCAATACTCCTAAAGCAACAATATTGGTTCTATTAGACCATCTGATATGTCAAAAGGATAATTGTCAATGCATGTTTCAACAATACTACTTTGGTATCCTAACTCTTAGTTCTTTAGCCAACATAACCATTGAGGTGTATGTAAAATGACACAAAAAATAGATAATGACATCCAATTAGAAGTTCTTGCTTTCACTAAATAACTCTACATCATTTGGATCCTGTTAGCTCTTTTTCATGTAGAATCGCCAATATCGCTATTAAGCTTGACTCTCAGGTTCCCAATTCCAGATTCTTACAGGGAGAAGGCTAATTGATAAGGACCAAGTCCTTCTTCTACTTCGGGCTCCACAAACCTAGGCGGGTGTACCTATCTTCAGACTCACTGCTTCACAATGAAATCCTTCCAGTGGATTAGGGGTTCTCACAATGACTTGCTAATGTCTCTTGCTGCAACTAATGCAGAGCTTAGAAAGCCAATCCATGATGTTAACAAAAGCAAACAATCATTGCAGAAAAATGGCAAAAGTGACAAGGGTATTCACCCTTCTTCTCTTCGAGCTTAAAACTCAGGCAGGCTAACCTATCTGATTCATCTCTTCAAAGACTCGCTAAAGGTACTTGCACTATTCAATGCAACTTATAGACATTTTTGCTCTTAAACATGAAAGGGAAAAGTGATTTGAATTGGTTTGGATGCAATTCTGGAAAAAGGCCAATGCCTAATCCATTGGGTATGGAGTCAAATTGAATAGACATTCACAAAGATTTACAACTCAACACATCTAAAACTAGTAACATGCCTTACATACTACTTTTATCATTACAAACACATGATCATCAAATCCATATATCCTTGACATTCTCAGAAACTATCCAACAAGATTTACTCCTTCCTTGAAGGAAACTGAAGAATAATATCACAGTCTACCTTATAGACGACAAACCAGAAATGCCTTACAAATCTAGCTCATAAGAATTTTAGAAAACATACAGAGACATCAAGTCCTTGCAAAGAGACTTCAGGTGTATTTTATTATATAAACATTACTTCAATACATTCAAAATGCCAAAATACTCAAAAAACTAGAACACTAAACTTAACCAAAACTTGCATTAGTTGGAACTCAAACTTGCAAAGCTTTGCTCATGCAAAAAGATTTGAACCCTTTACAAAGAAATCAAATTAGAATAAGAAGGAGAGGAGAAAAGTCAAAATTCATCCACAAACTGACACTTGTTATCCTCTAAACCTCTTGCTAATGAATCATTGCTCAGAATTGAAAATCTGATCTGCATCATTCCCTCCTGAAAGCACCTGTCCTCTGCTCAAACAAACTATGAATCACCGGATTGAACAAAATAGATATTTTCAAAATATCTTCTCGGCCCCTACTTCATTCAACTGGAAATAACTCAAACCATTAACCACTTATACTGAAATTGATCCCAAAATGGAATCCTCTTGTCGAGACCTTTCCGACGATACATAACACTTCATACTTGGCCCAAAAATGAAGCCTCGGGCAACCAAATTCATTTCCAAGGTCTATATTTAAATTTTTGATTTAATTCACTATACTCTCAACTATAGGAATTAACACTTTTAACTTTGATTTTCATGGCCTTGAAATGTCACGTGAGTCCTCAATTCTGAATTCTTTAATCCTTTTATGTCACATTTCCTCTTCAAACTGTGGGACCCATAGTATGCACCTGGGAGTGCCACTTGTCAAGCTCTCATTGGGTCATGTCTCTGACTGGGCACATTGAAAAACAACCTATTTCCACCTCACTGGAGTGCCACATGGCAGCTTGGCACATGATCGCATGGGCTGAAACTGGCCCATGAGATCATGCGACCACCCTTAGATTACAGCACAAATCTCGGGGCGCTTCATGAACCTCCAAAATGTGGTGGGACCCACTTGACACATGGCAAGCACGGATTGGCCGGCTTGCCACCTCACCTGCCAACTCATCCACTAGTTGGATGCCACATGTCAGCCTATCGCATGTTCGCAAGGGCTAAATTTGGCTCTTGCGATCATGCGACCACTCCATCTTCGAATCACAGAATTCTTGGCCTAAACCGTGATCTATCTAGCGAACTGGCGAGTGAGTTATCTCCAATTCGCGGAATGCCCGGCCCCTAATCGCTAGCATTTAGCAACTTCGTGATTGGCGGTTAGCAGACCTCTACCTCTAAATCACGTGAAGTTTGCTTGACTGCCGGCATCATCTCGTGAATGCGCGAGCACTTGACATGTGTCACCTTGTCGCATGATCGCATGGGCCAGAAATGGCCCATGTGATCATGTGACCACCATTGATGGTCCCACAAATCCCAAGGTCGCCATTCCTGCATAGATCACAATTTGGTCAAAAATAACCTTACCAGCGCATAGGGCCCACCTGACATGTGGTAAGCCCAGATTGGCCGCATTGTCCACCAGGTGCCACCTCAACGGACTGACATGTGTCAGCCTGGCGCATGATCGCAAGGGCCAGAAATGGCCCATGCTACTGAACGTGAATTTGCTTGGACCATTTCTATCCTTTTTAACTTACTAAAAGTTTATACTTTATTATTATTATTATAAAATAAGTATTTGTATAATTTTTAAATTAAAATATTATAATATTAAAAAAGTGGGGGAAAGCAATTATTTTACTTTTTCAAATTAAACATATTTAATTATTAACTTTATCTATGATCTCTTTTGGATAAGGATGAGTAAAAAATGTGTTGTAAATTCTTTTGGATAAGAATGATTAAAAATGTGTTGTAAATTCTTATGTTGAATGATAGAAAAAATTAATCACATACATTGTATTTAATCATTACATAATCATATATTTATCACCCATGACTTTATAGATTTAATATGATTAATTTGAATAGTTCTTATTTATTTATTTAATTATAATATCATTAATCAATTTAATAAATCATTATATATATTTTAGAGTGCATAAATCTAGTATAGCACCCACTATAAACTATAGTGATGAGTGACACTAGTGCAACATCTCCTCGAGTACCACATGGGCTAGAGGGAGACGTGACCTATTGACATTGTGCTTTACCACAATTATTATATGTTTAATTAATTAATTGTTTATCTCTGTTCATCCACATATTTATCTATCTAGTTATTTATTTATTTTATGCATTATCCACTAGTAAATTAATTTAATACTAAATTTTACCTCATGTGTACTAATAATTTTACAATTAATTAATTATCAAATTCCATCCAACCTTGTTCACTACCTAGGCTAATCAATTCACTCAAACTTCTCCCAGTCTCACTCTTCAGTGAAATCCACCTCACTCTTTCATGCAAACATTCAACTTTCCATGCAAATAGTCATCTCCCTCTAATTTTATCATGAAATAACTCCATGTGTGCAACTAAATCATCAATCTCATATATTATCTCCTTGATAAATAATGTTTTTTATATTAAAGATAGTAAGTAAAATTCTTATACAAAAAAATCCCAATACTCCCAAAGCAATAGTATTGGTCCTATTAGACCATCTGATATGTCAAAAGGATAATTTTCAATGCATGTTTCAACAATACTACTTTGGCATCCTAACTCTTAGTTCTTTAGCCAACATAACCATTGAGATGTATGTAAAATGACACAAAAAATAGATAACGACATCCAATTAGAAGTTCTTGCTTTCACTAAATAACTCTACATCATTCGGATCCCTTGGTTGATTACTAGCTATCAAATCTACATTTGATATAACTTCCTCATGAACTACATTATTCCTTTCATTTGTGTGAAATCTGGTCCTGCTTCACTTTTTGGGCTTTAGGTATTGCTCCTCTCTTTGATGTCTTTCATTGTACCTATTTAAAAACTCTAGAAGGCCTTGAAGAAAGGGTTGATTCTTTTTTTTTTTTCCCAAGTTGATCTATGGGAACCTTATATGCATTGACCACCTAATAAGTTCTTACTCAAGAAGGTTTTCAAATTTTCTCTTTGAGATTTGCATAGTGACAGTGACCTGCAAGACAACATTTAAAGATATGAGTTTCTTAGTAAACTCAATTGCACCCTCCCCTTCCATTGGAATTTCTCCTCATTCCTATAAACCCAAATTTTCCAAAGAATTTCAATAGATGACAAAAGCCAAAAATTATTAAGCTCTTTAGATGATTTTTTAATATTGCCAAATAAAATCTTAAACCAATTTATTATATCATTCCAACCAATGAGATCAATGCAAAAAATGTTCCTAATATCTTTAGCTATAAAGAAGACAAAAAATATGTGCTTAATAGAATTAACAATTCAACATATACTACACAAATCTACATCATTATTCAACAGTTTATAAGGAAGCCTTTGAAGAAGGAGAATCCATCTGAAGGATGCTTTTTTTTTTCTCAAGAATGTTGTTCCAAGAATTACAAAGGATACTTTCCATTCTTTATTCGAGAGGTCAGTTTCCAACAATTTTTAAGCTTTTCAAACTTTCCCTTTGAGATTTACATGGTGACAGTGACTTGAGAGACAACATTTAAAGATATGAGTTTCTTAGTAAACTCATTTGCACTCTTCCCCTCCATTTACATTTCTCCCTGTTCCTATAAACCTAAATTTTCCAAAGAATTTCACTAGACAACAAAAGCCAAAAATTATTAAGCTCTTTAGATGATTTTTTAATATTGCCAAATAAAATTTTAAACCAAATTATTCTATCATTCAAACCAATAAGATCAATGTAAAAAAAGTTCCAAATCTCTTTAGCTATAAAGTAGTCAAAAATTTTGTAATTAATAGAATAAGGAATTATGCATCTACTATACACATCTACACCATTACTCAAAAATTTATAAGGATTTCTCTAGAGGAGGAGAAGCCATCTAAAGAAAGCTTTCTTTTTCTCGAGAATGTTGTTCCAAGAACCAAAAAGGATACCTTTCTATTCTTTATTAGAGAGGTTCAATGTCAAACACTTGTTAATATGATTAAAGTGAGAAGTATTGTTTCACAAAGAATTATAAATACTTAGGATTAATCTTACTCATTTTGGTACCATATAGCCAAGACACGTCATTATGCAATACAACATTGGATCTAAAACTCTTAGGAAGGTTGAGAGTGAAGCATGTCTCTCTAAGCATCAAGTAGGGTCTCAACTAAGTGATAGAAAGATCAAACTCCCCACTTAAGGAAGTGCAAGATTCAATCTAACCATTAACAATGATGTCTTTGAAGTATTTAATACCTTTATTGTTCCACTTTTTAGCAAAGTAGCCTTGCAACAAGGTCGGGGCATATCTATGTAATGAAGGTTCCACCAAAAAGATTTATTCATAATAATAATATTATTAATGATTATTCTATTATTAATAAACATGTTTCTTACAACTTCCCAAGCATTCTAAATGATCTTGAAAATATTGAAGCTCGTGAGAGACACTAGGAATGAGCCTACCGCGATATCACCAAAAGGGGGCCCCTTCTAGGACATGGTGTGTTTAGGCACTTATTTTCTAATGTTATGATGAACCAATAAATTCTACATTTTTAAAAATTCAATATCTTTGTGAATCCATTTAACTTCTAAGGCCATACCATGAATTCTCAAATCTTTTAGACCCACTCCACCCCATTTCTTGTCCATAGTGCAAAGCACCACTTAATCAGATGTTGTTCATTTTTCCTATTTCTATTAGACTAGAGAAATCTCCTAATTTTATTTTGGATATCATTTTTTTGGTATCCATTGAATAACTAAACTAAGGATTAGTATAGATATAAAATAAAATAATCTTTTGTCAAACTTTAATTCTACCTGCCAATGACACATACTGTTTGTTGATCTTACCTTCAATCTTTTACATGATCCACAACCACACATATTTAAAGTACGGGATAATGGAAAATAGAATGACAAGATATATGACTTGTTTATAGCTCCCTCTTCCCCCAAAATAAACTCATATTTGGAAAACCAAGTAGGATACTTATTAATCTAGCTCAACATAATTGATTTGGAAGATGATGATTAATCCCATGAGGCAAAATAGAAATTATTAAGCTATTCATTAGAGGGTCCATACTATTATCATCCATGTTCATGAAGAGGTAAGTAGCATTATAAAATTATAAGTTAATAAATTTTTTTATATTAAGGAGATTGATGTCTCTCATACTGGGGGAGACATGAGAGTATCTTAGGAGATACTACAAAACATTTGAGGAAATAACAAAAAGGGAAGGTGCTATTGGAAAACCTTTCTTGATAGACCTTTCCAACTTGAAGCTCTCTAACTTGAGCCATTAATATCAATCCAAGCCTCAACATCATTCAACAATATATGAACCCAATGAAAATAACTGTTAGGAAACCCAAAGGATTTGAATTCCATGATAAAGAAGTGTGGCAATACTTTCAACCTGATACTCCTAAAAGAGTTATTTTGTTGGCATTAGTTTTGTTAAAGTCATATTGATTATCAAAGTCAGTCGGTAAAGAAGGTTAGTCAAGTCATTAAAGGAAGAGACAATTTTAGTAAAGAGAATAAGGTAAGGCAGGTACCGAGCACTGAGCAGTTATCGAGAAGAACAAAATGTATTATTGAGCAACACATGCCAACATAAAAAATACATTGAATCTGGACACCGAGCATAAAATATTTTACAGATCTCGAGGAGATTGTTTGATAAAGCATTGGAGATTTAAACATGATGATTGTGCATGATTACAGTGTAAGATCTGTCAATAAAAATTAAATGTGATATATGCATTAGAGAAGTAACCATTAGTAGCACTGTTTAAGGAGAAGTTCCTAGATCATTTCCACCACTTCCAGATCGAGTATAAAAGGATTAGAGTATGAAGATCATAGCGTACAAAAGAGAGAGAGCGGGTGATGATCAGTCAAAGATAATTATGAAGGTGATGAGTAGAGAAGCCACTGAGTACCAAAGCAGCAAGAGAAAAGTTATGAATGTGATTCAGAGTTGAAGCTACCGAGTAAATAAGTGAAATTATGTGTTAAATACAATACGAGGTAAATTATTATTGAGCATATTGAGTCTAATAAGCATGTGTTGGTGCAACATTACATATAATTTTTGTTACTGATTATAGTATAATCAGAATTATAAAATCTCTTAGCCGAGTAAGCCCTAAGAGGTACTAAATTGTAAATCCTTTAACAGGGTACATATCTTATATTAGAGTTGTAAAATCCTTTAGCAAGGTAGACTGAATAAGTCTTTATACTCTGAGTAGGGTAAATACTCTTAACAAGATAAGCTATTAGAAATAGCTAATTTTGTAGCTCTAATCGAGCAAACTTTTTATTGCAGTAGTGAAGTATTGTGGGTGTCATCCCCACCACCATTTTTTCCTCTAACCAAGTATTTATGTAAGACCAAAAATCATGGTTTTATGAGTTGTGTTTCATGATTTTGATTTATATGTTTTATGATGATATATGCAAATTTTTCTATTCAGTGAATAGTTAAAAAAGTAGATAATTTTGTTTGGAGTATTGATTCACCCCTCCCCTCTTAGTACTTATCTTTCCATAATTAATCCAACAATTGGTATCAAAGAAGAGTCTCTTGTTTATAAGTTTAACCACTTGAGAGGAAAGATCTAAAGAGATGGAAAGCTATAAGTATGAGAAGGTGATTGATAACATGAACATAGAACTAAGGATTGCAAATGACCAGATTGATGAACTAAGGAGGAAGCTAAAGCATTCACTTAACAAGAGAAAGGATCTAGCCCATCAATTAAAATATACACAAAATCAAGTTGAAGAACTTGAAGAACAATCAGAGGGAAGTTTGTCTGATGAATCTGAAGCTTCCATATTAGAACTGACTGAAAAGAACAAAAACCTATCTGATCAGGTAAAAGCACTGAAAAGAGAACAAGAAGGTCAATCGGTAAGAATGTGAGAAGTCTTGGAACAAAAGAGAAAAATTGAAGATGATAAAAGAGTATTTGAAGATGAGATAAGGCAAATGAGTGCAAGGATAAATGAGAAAGATGTAGAGATATAGAGGTTGACACAAACTCACTATAATTTGGCAGATCAACTAAGCAGTGCTAATCAAGAGATTTAAAGGAAAGTTGAAGAGATTTTTGGAATGAGATCAGAGAATGAACATTTGAAGAATGAACTAAAATTTGAAAAGGATGCAAATGAAGTTTTGAAAAGGAATGAATAAAAACTAAGAATACTAGATGAACAACTTAGAGGTCAGAGATAATAGACAGATACTACTGGACTTGGATTTACTAAAAACAACACTATCAAGAAAGGAGAGTCCTCAAATCAAGCAACCAGCTAAGATAATGCTAGCCCACCAAAGAAAAAGAAGCCTACTTGTTATCACTATGAAAAACTAGGTCATACATCTAATGTATGCAAGAGAAAATGAGGTAAACCACCGAGCATTCCTAAATTTGATGGTTATTGTTACAATTGTAATAAGTATGGTCACAAAGAATTATGTGTAGATCAAGGATTTCTAATAATACAAGGAAGCCAAACTTCAAGGGTTACTAAAATAACTGCATAGATATGGTCACAAGTCTGAAGATTGCAGGTCACAAAGGAAGAATGTGAAATGGGTACCTAACCAATAGAATACTATAAACAATTGACAAGGCTCAACTATACCATGGGATTACAATACAAGAATTTCATGTACAACATGTGGGAGATATGTACATATTGCTTCAAATTGTATTTTCATATATGTAATGAATAATAGAAGGTCATGGAGACATCCTAGAATGACATGTTTTCACTATAATAAGGTCGGACACTTAGCCAAAGACTCCAGGTACCAAGCCAAAGATCCAACCAAGGAAAAACCAAATGAAACTGCTCAAGTAAATGTTGAAGAGATAAGAGATCCGATGAACATAACATGGAGAAGAAAGTCTCTAGATGATGGAACTACACTTGGAACAATTGATGGCACCTCATCCTCTAGATCGGGTGCACCTATCTTCACCTAATCAGTCAAAGGTATGTATAAGAGCTGTGAACTAACATAAAATCTTAAATCAGTTCCTAAAATTTGTGCAAAGACCCATATTGGCATATTTAGATGCATTTGGATATATGTTGTGAAGTTAACATTTCATGATTTGATCGGTGAAAGATTATGTTATTTTGTTTCATTCAGTGAAAGGAAGTATATTTGGTAATCGGTGAAAAGGGAGTTAGTGACAACATTAAATGCTAAAATTATAGTTGTTCGAAACCCTACTCAAGAAAAAGGTATAAATAGATCCTTTATCATTTCATTTCTACCTTACATTTTTGAGATCATTTGAGCACTTTACAGAAATGAGTCCTCCGAGAGCATTCGAGTGATCAATTGAGCATATCTAACCATAAGAAAGTATATTTGAGTAATTTCTAGTATTTTCCTGAGCTGTGAAAAAAAAACCAAGTTGACATTCAAACGAATCCCTATAGTTGAGTGATTATATCTGTGAAGAAATGGTACCTAAAGTTCAAAAGCCTATTGTCGTGGAGAAGAATGATCTAGTAAATTTGAAGTATGAGCTACCACCAACTATAGCCACTAAACCCGATAAGATGGGAGCCCTATCTTTGATCCCTCTAAGAGTAATTTTGATTGAAGAAATTTTTCCCTTCATCCATTGCAAGATCGAAGAGATTTTCCAAGAAGATATTGATACATCCTACCAGAATATGTGTGTGGATGGGAAGTTGAAGGACAAGAATATCCACTTGGAGACCAAGGGTTTGATGCATGCACTACATATACCAAGTGTGTTTAAATTAGAATGGATGAGAATTGTGCTAAGTTGAGTACATGACCAATTCATGTGGATCAATGCACTAGTCAAGATGACAAAGGATGTGTTACATATTGTGACTGGTTATCCAATCGGTGATAGAGCAAAAGTACACAAGAAAACTAACAAGAACAAATTGTGTGAGCTAATACTAGAAAAATGGGATGGAATAGGTCCAAAATAGTCCACTATTGATGATCCTGAATTTAGATTTGCATGTAATGTGATATCCTACCAAATCTTTCAATCATCTCGGGTAGATAGTGTACCCTATGGAGTTGTGGACATAGCCTACAAGATTGTCAAGAAAGATATGAAGATCAATCTATGTGAGATCCTACTGAAGTAGTTTGATGAAAAAATGAACACCATCAGGAAAGAGAAGACCAACACTTTGAAGTTTATTTCATTGTTGGTATGTATATTTTTCTACTTTCATAACTTTTTCCCATCAATCGGTAATGTAGAATGGAGTGTGGACAAATTGATCATATATCAAATAAATGAGTTCATTCAAAGTTTAGAAGATAACTTTGATATGATAATGAATGACTACTTTTCTAAGTTTCAAGCTAGAATGCACAAGAAGTTTAGAATTCCACCTCAGCTAGTGTAAAAATACCAATATACTATTTATTTTGAAGTAGACACTGACACTTACATAGTGAAGGTTGTAGAGCCTAGGACCATCTAGTTACCACCAATGGGATATGATATGAATATTGATACTACATCACAACATATTGAAGCTTTGTTAGCTAAACTAGTTGATAAGAGGGCCAATCAGTATGGGACTTATGAAGAAATGAAGAACAAGATAAAACTAGGTATATTGATACCTAAGACATTGAGGAAAACTAGCAAAATGATAAGTAGTTTCTTTGAGAATCTAGGAGTTTCTACTAAAGTAGATGAAGTTGGTCCTTTTGAGATCAAGGGAAAGAAAACAAGAATGAGAAAGGAAGCTCCAAGTCCAATTGGTACAAGACCATTGACAAGGTCTTCACTACACCAAGAGAGAAGAAGAAATGGGACGTAGAGAAACAAAAGCCTAAGACATATATGAGATAAAAGAAGACATCTAGGAGACCAAGAAGACAATGAGACTGAATCAGAAGATTTGAGAAAATTTAAATTTGTGCAAAACCAGCCCCCAAAACCAAGAAACCTAGGTGAGTTTATTAAAACTCTCAAGAAGTATGAAGGTTTTGATGGAATAAAATATGATAAATATGAAACCAAAAGTGATGAAGAAAAAGAAAGGATTGAGGAGGCAATTGTGTTTACACTATACAAGTTTAGAACAATTCCTTTTGAGATGGCCAATCGAATACCATATGAGGTTTACAAGAAGATAGATGCTAAATGGAAGTATGCTATGGAATGTGAGAAGCAGATGAGGGAAATATCCCTATCTATCTTTGTACCTAAGTTTTTGGTACAAGAAATTAAGGAAGCATTGAAGGAGTATTCAAAGAGATTTCTAGTCAAGAAAAGAGCATTGAAGATAATGGTTGGTAAACTAGAAGAAGTGAAAAATGAAACAAATGGCATATGGAGAAAGATTAATCAACATAAATCAAGGAGCCACAAGGTAAGTCAAACCCTATTGACTTGACATTAGAAAAGATGAGGTTTTTATTGAAGATATAAATGAAAAAGACCCAATAGAAGAGGTAACAAATGATGAAGATGTGATGGGAACCAAGGATAAGGATACCAAATAAATGAATACTAATGATGTAGCCAAGAAAAATTTGATAGATGAAGATCCAGTTATTGAGCAAGTACTTAATTTTCCTGAGATTAATGAGGTTATCTTAGAGGTTACAAAAGATATCCCAATTGATGTAGAGGAGTACATCAAACCAGTGAAAGAGACTAAACAAAAGGACACCAAGGACAACCAAGAGACCAAGACTGTAATAGATTAGAATATAGAGTCGATTATCACTACCGAGATTATAGGGCTACATCAGCAACAAGAACCAGAGTAGGAGAAGCCAAAGGAGAAGGAAAAGGATAAAGAAGAAGACAAGAAAGAAGAAGTTCATGTAGAGAAGAAGGAAGAAAATAAACAATAAGAGAAGAAGGAAGAAAAACAAGAAGAATAAAGGGAAGAGAGAAGAGAAGATACAACTACAACCAAAATGTCTGATGTCAAGTTATCTACTAGAGAGAGTGTACACATTGAAAAGAAAAAGTCAAAGAAGAGCAAGCATGAAAAAGAAAAAGTTGACTTGAGTAAACCAATTGTGATTCCTAAGGTAGAAATCTCCACCCTACGCCCTAAGGAGCTATCATAATTGGAGATCTACTTAAGAAGAAAGAAGCACAAGATAAGTTACTATAAAAGAAACAAAAAATTCATGTGTTGGAGAGTGTTAAGGGGATAGTGCAAGAGATTGTACCTGATGCAGATATAAATGAGAAAGATAGTCTACTCAGCCAATTGGGTGAACTAGTAAAACAAATAAATCAACCTAGTACAAAGACCACTAAGTATATGTTACAAGTACACCAAAAGAAAATGGAGAACAAGATACTTGAAAAGTTACTTCAATAGTGATAGTAGACAAGGTAACACTTTCTGAATTGGTTACTAAAATGCAAAACAATTTGAAAGATATTATTTCATTTTTTTAGAAAATTCATTTGATTTCAAATTTTACAAAGGATATCAAGGAAAAAGATGAATATGTTGAGAAAGAGCTGACTGAGCAGCTAGCCAAGGTCACAACCAGGCCTGATACATTCCAAGTTTACTGTCAAAGGCTGAAACATTTACTGAGAGTGCAACATGAGTTGAGAAAAGAGGTGAATAAAATAAGAATGGAACTCATGGAGTTGCAAAAATTTTTATACCCCAGATAGAGTCACTGCAAAAACATATTCATAAGGAAAAAGAGTTACTGAACACCCATGATAGAAGTGATACGGATAGCATGATGAGTCTTGAAAATGACATAGGTGAACACATTATGTTGTTATAGACAATAAAGGAATCATGGGAGATTTCACTGAAAGATGCACAACATAGGTATACATACATTTTTGATAAGATTCCTCCACCAGATAATAGTAAGTAATTTTTTTTTTGGAATTTTTATCAAAAAAGGGGGATAAATATGTGATAAAGGGGGATAGATATTGTAGATAGATATGTATATAGGGATTATTACCACAGGGGAAGTAATGGATAATGGATAAATATGAAGATATGGAGATATAAGGAGTTATACTGAGAAGTACAATACATGGTCAAATTTTTCTCAAGGATACTACATTTTGATGACTTTGAATTTTTTTTAAAAGATGCCAGACTAATGCCAAAAGGGGAGATTGATACTCCTAAAAGAGTAATTTTTTTTTCATTAGTTGTGTTATATTCATATTGATTGTCAAAGTCAGTTGGTAAAGAAGGTTATTCAAGTCAGTAAAGGAAGAGAGAATTTTGGTAAAGGGAATAAGGTAAGGCAGGCACCAAGCACTGAGCAATTACCAAGTTACTACATGTTATAGAGAAGAACAAAATGTATTAACGAGTATCACATGCCGACATAAAAGATACATTGAATCTAGACAATGAGCATAAAACATTTTACAGATCTCAAGGAGATTATTTGTTAAAGCGTTGGAGATTTAAACATGATGATTGTGCATATTTACAATGTAAGATCCACCAATGAAAATTAAATGTAACATATGCATTAGAGAAGTAACCATTGGTAGCACCATTTAAGGAGAAGATTCTAGAACATTTCCACCACCTCTAGATCGAGTATAAAAGGATCAGAGTATGAAGATCATAGTGTAGAAAAGAGAGAGAGAGAGAGAGAGAGAGAGCAAGTGATGATTAGTCAAAGATAATTGTGAAGGTGATGAGCAGAGAAGCCACCGAGTAAAAGAGCAATAATATCAGAGTTATGAATATGATTAAGAGTTGAAGCTATTGAGTACAAAAGTGAAATACAATAAGAGGTAAATTTTTATTGAGCATATTTATTTTGATAAGCATGTGTTGATGCAACATTACAGATAGTTTTTGTTACTGATAATAGTGTAATCATAATTGTAAAACTTCTTAACCAAGTAGGCCCTAATAGGTATTAAATTGAAAATCCTTTTACAGGATACATCTCTTAGATTAGAGTTATAAATTCCTTTAGCAAGGTATATAGAATAAGTCTTTATACTATCAGTAGGGTAAATACTCTTAACAGGGTAAGCTATAAGAAATAGCTAATTTTGTAGTTCTAACCGAGAAAACATTTTACTGCAGTAGTGAATTTTTGTGGGTGTCATCCCCACCACATTTTTTTCCTCTGACCAAGGATTTTTGTGAGACCAAAAATCATGGTGTTATGAGTTATATTTCATGATTTTGATTTATATGTTTTATGATGATATATCAAAAAAATTATATTCAGTGAATAGTTATAAAAGTAGATAAAAAAATTTGGAGTATTGATTCACCCCTCCCCTCTCAGTAATTATCTTTCCATAATTAATCCAACACAACTAACATATGAAAATTTCCACATACATGTATGATAAGCCAACCAAATAATTCCTTAGAGTCTACATTCAAGAGAATATACAACATACAAATAAAAATGTGACACAAGACATACCCTAGAAAAAACCTCATAAGGGAAAATATAGCTTCCAAAAGAATCCATCATCTATATATTATTTAGAAATGTAACATTTCAATACATCCATGAAAACATTCTAAGCTCCATCCATCAATGAGAAGTCCTTGTGAGCAATAAAGTAACCACACATACCATACTATGCTTCCAAACTCCACAAATACTCACCTAGCTTACTTCAATAACTACCCTTGTGGTTACTTTTATATGAACAAGCTCCCACAAAACCACCAAGTTGTATTACATAAACTACGTGCTACCTAATCCATTGACCACACATTTAATGTTGGGTACTTTATTAATTCTCTTTCCCCAATATTTAATAATTAAAAAAAAATGTAATATTAAAATGTTACATTACAACATCAAATGACCATATTCCAAAAGAATCCCTACATGTTGGACGTTCATATAGGTGTTCTTGGGTACAAATTTATATAAATAAAATAAAATATTATAATAAAAAAACATTATTATGCAAGGTATAAAAAACCTATTTCCTAATGTTCTCTCATTTCTTGTCTGCATCGTATTAGGGTCATTAAGTATCCACAAATATGTATAAAGGATAGAATCCCTCTAGCCACATATACCATCATGAATCAAAGTGTTATATCAAGATACTTGCAACAACAAAAAAAAGGTGACCCTCATCTCATACATTAATGCTCCCACCCTTTATTATGTGTCTACCACTAGACCTACATAAGATA